>JAVTVJ010010742.1:0-40091 GCA_034509425.1 Eopsaltria australis
CCCCTAGGGTTGACTCCTGCGTTGAATGTAGGTATTTGATAGGACTGACATGATGGACATGTGGCCACTATGGCCTTAGCTTGCTCCAAGGATAGGTGAAACATCCTACGGAGTGGTGGCGCATTCTGGTGAAAGAATTGATGGCTAAGGCGAGCCTGTGCGAATGTGTCAGGTACGGTACACTTCATCACAGGCATCGCCAGAGCATTGGCTCTCGCATTGCCTTCAGATATAAAACCTGGCAAGCCAGAATGTGATCTTACGTGCATCACAAAATATTGATGCTGGTGGTGGGACAATAACATTACGAGCCGCGCAAGCAAGCCAAATAATTTTTTATTTGGGACCTCTCTCAGTAAGGAATGCTCTGCTCTAGAAACTGCTCCTGCCACATATGCCGAATCAGTTACGAGGTTGAGTGGCAGTTCCTCAAACCTCTCAAACACTCTAACTACAGCAGCTAGTTCAGCTATTTGAGGGGAACCATCAACTATCTGAACTTCTTCGTCCCACTGGAGGGTCTCTGGATCTCTCCAAGTCAACACCGACTTATGAGAAGAGCCAGAGCCATCTGTAAAAACTGTTAGAGCATTCTTAATTGGTGTTTTACTTTGAGCCACATCAGGAGCCAATTTAAACTCAGTATTGAACAATTGGTGTTTTAGCTTTTGGTTGCCAATTTGGCCTGAGTAATTTTCGAGGGCAAGCTGGAGGTCCTCACTTTCTTGGAGCACTTCTTCAAAACTATTCTGCTTCCAAGGAACTTGGATGTACGCAATATCACATCCTGCTAGTACACGGAGCCGGTGCCGAGCCTTAATGATCAGCTCGGCCACCAATTCCTGTGGCCTTGTTATTGTCTTGGACGATGTGTGAGGCAAGAAAATCCACTCCACGATTAGGAGCGACTCCTTGACCCCCTCGTCCCACTGAAAAATGAGACCATAATACCTTGGTGTCTTTCCCAGTACCATAAATCGGTACGGGAGACTCGGGTTAATTCTGTGTGCGTGTTTTGTGGTGATCGTAAACATTACCTTCTTGATGACTTGTTCGGCCTCTGGTGTCATGGCTATTGGGGCGTCTAGGGCTTGTCCTCCTCGTAGCAGCTCAAATAGAGGTGATAACTCTGAAGTTTTCAGTCCGAGGAGCGGCCTGATCCAGTTTATCGATCCACACAGTTGATGAAGTTCACGCAAAGTTGACGGATGCTGCTCTAACTTCAGCAACTGCGGTGTTACCGTTGTCTCCTGGATCTTCATTCCCAAGTACTTCCAAGGTGGCATCCTCCGTATCTTTTCGGGATGTACTTGCATTCCCACGTCCTCGATGGCCTTGACAACCTCCTTTAAGGCAGAGTCTAGAGTCTCTCGGTTAGGTGAGCACACTAATACATCGTCCATATAATGATAAATCTTTGACTGTGGAAAGGTTTTCCTAACCGGGGAGAGCACCTCCGAGACATACCATTGGCAAATTGCTGGGAAATTTTTCATTCCTTGAGGCAATACAAGCCAATGATAATGTCTCATCGGTGCCTCCCGGTTTATGGAAGGCACTGAAAATGCAAATTTCGGCGCGTCGTCAGGGTGCAAAGGAATACTAAAAAAGCAGTCCTTAATGTCTGTTATAGCTAGAGGCCAATTCTGCGGTAACATTGCAGGTGATGGGAGACCTGGTTGGAGGGGGCCCATTTCCTCCATCACTTTGTTCACTGCTCTTAGATCTTGTAGCAGCCGCCACTCGTTCTTTTTTGGTTTTTTAATAACAAAAACTGGAGTGTTCCAGGGGCTGGATGATGGCACATCATGGATGATGGCACACTGACCCTTAGCCAGTTGTTCGGCAACAAGGTCTGCTAGGGCGCGCAACTTCTCTCCTCTGAGGGGCCACTGCTCCACCCTCACCGGTGGGTCAGTGAGCCACTTGATAGGTGGGGTGGAGCGCGCCGCAGTGGCCCCGACTAGAAATTCTGGGGTGTAAAAGGAATTTCTAGTCTCGCGCCCCATTGTGCCATCGCGTCCCTTCCCCATAACGTAAAACCTGAGGGGACAATATAGGGTTTTACGCAAGCTACCCGTCCTTCCGGACCCTCAATGGAGATGTTTGTGAGGCTCCTTTTGGGGGTAATTTGGCCACCCACTCCAACTAAGTTTCCTGGGGAAGGTTTTGTTCCCCATTCTGCTGGCCATTCTGTCTCTGCTATAACAGTGACGTCGGCGCCTGTATCTAACATTCCCACTCGATCTATTTCGGAATGCCCATTTCGCAGTCTACATTGAAAAACAGGCTTGTCTTTTCCCACAACACTTGTCCACCACACACACGGTGTGCGAGCATTTCTAGGTATATTCTCGGGCAGCACAATCGCTTGTGCCAGCCAGGTGCCTTTTGGAAGAAACCATGGTATGTGGTTGGGTTGTATGGTCACTGCAATGTTCTTCCTTGGTGTGTAAGTCTTAACTTCAGGAATCACTAAGATCCCCGGTGGACTCTTATTGGAGTCACCAATAATTAATACAGTCACAGGTGTCATGGGTGGATTTTTAACTGTCGCAGGAACACGTTGGGTGTCATCACGCGTTATATGTTCAACAAAAGCACTCACCAATTGGAGTCTCTCAAATGGTGTAGGCGATGAGTCTCCTGGATAAAGCTGTTGGTGTTGGATGTTTCTAGGCTCTAATGGTGTAGTGTCATCAGAGGTAGCAGTCCTTAATTTGTTGAAGGAGCGCGAGGCTGCTTCGCGCTCCCATCCTGGTTTCCCGACCAGTAGGGTGATGGTGTTTGAGGGATCCACCATGGCATCGTTGGTGGGTACCATCCCCACGGCAGAGGATTTGGTGGCGCTTGCGGTTGTGGTGCTGGTGGGAAAGACTTGGCAGAATTGTTAGCTTGAGTCTTATTTAGTTTTGGTTTTTTACAGTCCTTTGCGAAATGTCCAGTTCCATTACAATTGAAACACTTTTGTTCTTGTTGACCTGCATTTGTCTTTGACGTCTCCTTAGTATATTGAGTTTCTACTGGATATGTCACTTTACATTTATGTCCACACATTTTTGATTCATTCCCTGGTACACGTGGTTTAATTTGTGCACACTTTTCTGTAATTTGCTCAATCGTTGGTGGGGGGTCAATGGGAAACATCTCAATAACTCGTTTACACTGTTCCTTCGCATTTTCTTTAGTTAATTCAGTTAGCATTTCTCTCAGCATCACTGGATTGCTGATAGCTTTACTCATCGCCTCCCTGAGGTGATCCACAAAGGCTGTGAAATTCTCATCCGGGCCTTGCCGGATCATTGTGTAACTAACTGAAGGCCCCATGTCAATAGACATGGTGAACAAAACGTTTTTTGCTGCTAACTGTACATCCCTTAGTATTTCCTCGGGAATGTTATTTGCTTGGTCACGAGGTTTGGATTGATTCCCCTCCCCCACAAGATGGTCTATAGTAATGTTGGCTTTATTTGGGTCACCTTTATATGATTCAAGCAACTTTGTTAATTCTCTTCTCCATCTTTTGTCCCATATCCAGTAGTGACTCTCAACTAAAAGACTTGACATCAGCGTTTTGATGTCATCAGGTACTAAGACAGATGTTTTAAAGGTTGCATTTATAAGTCCTTTAAAATATGCTGAATCTCTTCCAAATTCTTTTGAGGCTTTACAGATTTCTTTTATCGTTTGTTGTGGGAGAGGCTCCCATCTGGGATTGGCACCTGTCCTATTGTATGCCACTGGTGCTACAATGGGTGTGGGCAAGGCTGCTGCCGAGGCTTGTTGGCTATATGCCGCAGAAAAGCCGCTGAGGGGTTTTTCTGCGGATCCCCGTCCCGGGAGCCTCCTGCCGGTGGTTGCCCCGTCCCCTCCCAGCGGACCACGAATGTCCTAAGCTTTCGCTGGACAGACGTGGGAGACTAGCCGTCTCCTAGGAGAGAGGGAGCGTCGGAGGATCCTAGGATTTTCCTGGGGTGCCGCGGAGAATCAGGGAGGACTCTCGCCTTGGGTAACAGAGTACTTTATTGCTCTCAATCCCGGGGCAGAAGAGCCTCGAGCTAGCTCATGCAAGGGTACATAACGGAACATGAGGGCCAATAGGGAACGACCGAAGGGGTGGAGTTGGGGAAGGGACAGGGGTTTACTTCCAATGGTAAGGAACCGGGGGGGGGATAACCAGCAACAGACAAATCACAATGTACAAAACTGAGAACTCTCTGGAAGAAGGGAAAGGATCAAACTTGGATAGACGAACGGGAAAACCAGTGACAAGCAACGAGGAGGAGTCATAGGAGTGGTCAGCATTCAGACTATAACCCAGACGTCTTTATCCTGGGGGTGGAACTAGGATCTTTCCACCACGAATTCTCACGGGGTTTCTGGGGTTTTAATTCCATGCTTACCACTCCTACATCTCCCCCTTTTCTTTTTTCTAAGAACGTTTTTCTGAGTAAATTTACTACAACATTTTTTAAACATGCAAACAACAGCAAAACGATAACGATAATAACGAGAATCCACAACAAGGATTGTATCAGCCCAACAGCCCACGAAGAAAGTCCAAGGCCATCTAGCATGTGTTGGAGCCAGTCTTTACTCTCAACCTTCAGTTGGCCTATGTGCCCACGCATTTCCTGGAGCGTTGCGTGAATACTCTTCGCGTTGGACGACAAGTTAAGACAACACATCCCTTCGAAGTCCTCGCACCCGTGCCCGTGTGCGAGAAGGAGAAAGTCAATCGCCGCCCTGTTCTGCAGGGTGGCGTGCCTAGTAGTGTCCTCATCTTCTAGCAGTTGGTCAGTGCCCGGGACGTGAGGTTGGCTTGTCTGCCAAGCCAACACTCTAAATGGCCTTATTCCCCCAAGGCCTTAGCTGCCGCCACCCAGGGCACGAATATGGAGGCAGCCACCCTCTTTGAAAAACTCCAATGTTCAACAGCCGAATTGCAATTTTCGTCCCAAGTTTCGAGTAATCTTTTTTGACGGGTCAAATTATAGAATTTTCTCCATTCCAAAATTTGAGTCTTGTTGGGGGTCATGAGGGTGAGTTGGCCCAACGTGCATGGCCCACCTGAAAGACAGGACGGAATCCCGGCCCAGACTCTATCCCCACAGATTAAAAACACACCGGAGGGGAGAGTCTTCGGGACTGGCGTGGACTTGGACCGGTTGGAGACAGATCTCATAGTATAGTTACACCAATTTTCAAAACTGTAAACGGATCTTTTTAGGGGATGCACATATTTGCATGGAATTTTACCATATCCTCCAAATTTCTTGGCATCTTCTAAACTAGGGAAGTAATCAAAGCCAATACAAAAGTCTGCTTTGGAGGACCCCAACAGCGCCAATTCTTGGGGTTCCTCTGGTGCACGTGGGAGGGTCTTCATCCACGCGTCCCAGGTGTCAACTGGTTCGGGCCTTTTACCTGCGAAGGAGGTGTCATCTCTTCGCAGGGGGATACCTACTAGGCAAGTCGACATGGGATCGTTCGCGGAATGCATGCTCAGACACATGCTATCTTGTTTCAACGCCTTGGCGAGCGTTACCCAAACGTTCTCTCTGGGCTGTTGGACTAGCCAACCTCTGCTTGTCGGTGTTAGGGATGTTATGGCAGCAAACAAAAGGATGACTCGCACAGGCTCGAGGGCTCCAAGGATTCTCACCATCGTTACCGCTTTTCCTGGGGTGAGTAAAACACATGATTGAGGGGTAAGTACAGCACCTAATATTTACTGATGACTTCCTTTCCCTCATCTGACGTCTTTCCCCTCCCATCTCCCCTCTTTACCACTCTAACACTAGGTAGGAGGAGGTCTTAGGGAGAGGGAAAGGTAAGAAGGGGTCTCAGGGAAGGGGTAGGAATGGGGGAGGGAGGTATTTAAGGGCATTAAAGTCTTTTTAAATGCTCTTTCTTCTTGCGAGAATAGCAGGTTGGTTTAGGTCCATCATCTTTGGATCTTTTCGTTGTGGATGTTGTATTTTCTTCTTTCGACGCTTCCACGCCGTCGAGTCGTCTTGTCCGGGTGTCGTGGAGGGGTCATAGCACTCCTTTCTGAAAGGCTTATCAATCACCCGCGCCGCCTCAGGGGTAATCTCAATGGGGCTGTCCAACGCGTGTCCGCCTCGAAGCAACTGGAACAGCGGCGCAGGTTCTGCCGTCTGCAGTCCTAGAAGGGGTCTGATCCAATTGATAGATCCGCAAAGCTGGTGTAATTGTCGAAGCGTCTTGGGGTTCTGCTCTATTTGAAGAAGCTGCGGGACGATTGTTCTCTCCGTAATTTTAACACCTAGATACTTCCAGGGTTCTTGGTATTGGATTTTTTCTGTCTGAATTTCCATTCCCGCAGCTTGGATGGCTTCGACGACAGCGGTCAGGGTCATGTCCAGCAAACTCTTTTCTGGGGCGCACACTAAAACATCGTCCATGTAATGGACTATCCGTGCTTTGGGGTACGCCTTCCTAATGGGAGAAAGCACCTCGGAGACGTACCATTGGCATATTACCGGGGAATTTCTCATTCCCTGGGGCAATACTAGCCAATGGTATCTCTTCATCGGCGCTTCTCTGTTTTTCCTTGGAACAGAGAAGGCGAACCTGGGTGCGTCAGCTGGATTCAAGGGAATGCTAAAAAAGCAGTCCTTTATGTCAATAATGGCGACTGGCCATCCCTTTGGTAACATTGACGGTGACGGGAGGCCAGGCTGTAATGGGCCCATCTCCTCCATGACCTTGTTAACAGCGCGGAGGTCATGGAGGAGTCGCCATTTGTCCTTCCCCGACTTTTTGATGACAAACACCGGGGTGTTCCAGGGGCTTGAGGAGGGCGCTAGATGACCTTTTTTTAGCTGTTCTTCAACTAGTTGTTCCAAAACACGCAGTTTGTCATCTCTTAGGGGCCACTGCTCCACCCTGACTGGTTGATCAGTCAGCCATTTAATGGCGGGGGTGGTGCGTGCAGCAGTGACCCCCCCTAGAAATCCCCCTTCGGTGGTATTCGGGGAATTTCTAGGGTCGCCCCCCATTGGGACATTACGTCCCTGCCTATCAAATTGAACCCTAGGGGAAGGACAAAGGGTTTAACTGAGGCCGTATGTCCATCGGGGCTTTGGATTATGATGTTGGAGGTGCTCTTTTTTGGGGCAACCGGGCCTCCTACGCCGTAAAGGCCTTGGGAGGCTTCCTTGGTTCCCCACTCTCTGGGCCATTCAGCTTGTGAAATGATAGTAACATCAGCACCTGTGTCTAAGAGTCCATAACTGTGAAAGGAAGATCTCCCATTGTCTATTTTACAGTCTATGATAGGTTTGTCTTTTCCGACGACCTCGGTCCACCAAATACATGGGGTACGTCGATCTCTTGGCAGGCAGTCAGGTAAAACGATGGCTTGCCCGATCCATGTATTTTTGGGAAGAAACCAGGGAGTTGTATTTGGGCATATAGCTAAAGACAGGTTCTTCCCTGGGCGGTAGTCTCTAATTTCAGGAATAACACAGATTCCTGGAGGTCCCCGAGAAGAGTCTCCAGTTAATAATACAGTCATTGAGTGTGGGGGTGGGTGTTTCAGAGTCACTGCAACGTGCTGGAATTCCCCCGATACTAAATGCAAGGTAAAAGCAGTGACGATGTCATATCGGTAACATACCTCTCGCTCCGGCGCTCCATCGGGTGTTTCTAAAGTTCGCGATGGGGATGGCACGGAGCTCCCGCTGGTTGCAGCCTTTAATTTGTTGGCTGGGGAGCGTGACGCTGCTCCACGCTCCCATCCCCGTTTCCCGGAGTGGGGAACATACCGGTTGACGTTTGGGTCCACCAGGGAAACGCCAGCGGGGACATCATCCATGGCGGCATCATGACATTTTGAGATGTCGGTGGCTGCTGGAACGACACTGTGCTCGGGGGTGCAGTGACATTAGTATTATTGTTGTTAGACATTGGTTTCGGCGCTGATGGTTTTGGCTTTTTACAGTTTTTAGCAAAGTGTCCAGGGAGCCCACAATTAAAGCATTTCGGTTTGGGACGAGTGTCCGTTTCAGTGGTAAACACGGTGGGTTTGACCCTTGGATGGGAATCTCTAGTTTCTTTGGCTGGTTTTTCCCGGATCTCAGAGCACCTCTCGGTAATTAAGTCAATGGAAGGGGGTGGTTCGGCGGGTAGGGTATCTATGATACGGCGGCAGTCCTCATTAGCGTTCTGCCTTACCATTTCTAGAAGCATTTCCCGTAGCAGATCGGGATTAGTAATTGTCCGAGCCATCGCTTCGCGAAGGCGGTCTACAAAGATTACAAAGCTTTCATTGGGTCCCTGCTTGATATCAGCATAGCTTTTAATTGGTGCCAGGTCTACGGGAATACTAAACAAAATCCTCTTTGCCACATTCTGGATTTCATGCAACACCTCCTCTGGCACGTTCGCAGCTTGATCTTGGGGCTTAGAAAAGTTCCCATCACCCGCTAGGTGATCCATAGTAAGTGCTGCTTTATTAGGGTCTCTTTTGTATATCTCAAGCAGCTTGTGGAGTTCTCTCCTCCACTTCTTCTCCCACACCCAATATTGGGGTTCTAATAGTAAACTTGTCATTAAACTCTTAATGTCTTTTGATACCAGGGTGGATGACTCGAAGGTTGCATTAACTAGACTTTTAAAATATGATGAATTTCGCCCAAAATCCTTTCCTGCCTTACAAATATCTTTAATGATCCACTGCGACAGTGGTTCCCACCGTGGGTTTAACCCTTGCCGGTTGTATGTAACTGGAGCAGCGAATGGAATGGCTGCAGCTGCGAAGGCTTGGCAAGCCTCCGTCGTCCCCCCTCCCGGCTCAGACCCGTGGGAACTGGAAGCCTGGGCGTGGGAAAGTGGAAGGGGGGCGGGGTTCCCAGGGGACGAGACAGGAAGGTGGGCGGGGTGCGCGACGGCAGGGGTGGAGGGTGTTGGGGGGTGGAGCAGGGAAGGCGGGAGGGGACCCGTCGGATTGACATCTCCGGCCGCAGAGGGTGGGACCGACGCGTGGCCAATCGACGCCAAGGGGGTAGGGCTAGGGGAGGGGGTTAGGGGTTTCCCGCCGCGATCTCCCGCCGCAGAGGGTGGGATCGACGCGTGACCAATCGACGCCAAGGGGGTAGGGCTAGGGGAGGGGGTTAGGTGTTCCTCGCCGCGATCTCCCGCGCGCGCGCACTTCGAACAGCAAGTGCCGCAATGCGGCATTTCTCTAACGGTCACCCCGCCATCCTGTGGCGCAGTTCGTGTTTCTTTGTCGCCATCTTTATGTGGCGCCGTTAGAAAATCTAAGCAACTACGGTAACCGGGGGGACTGGGCGCAACAGGCGCGACTGGGGGAGAGGGGTTAGGAATGAGGGTAAGGGTAGGGTCTGTCTCGGGTTGCCCCATCCCCTCCCAGCGGACCACGAATGTCCTAAGCTTTCGCTGGACAGACGTGGGAGACTAGCCGTCTCCTAGGAGAGAGGGAGCGTCGGAGGATCCTAGGATTTTCCTGGGGTGCCGCGGAGAATCAGGGAGGACTCTCGCCTTGGGTAACAGAGTACTTTATTGCTCTCAATCCCGGGGCAGAAGAGCCTCGAGCTAGCTCATGCAAGGGTACATAACGGAACATGAGGGCCAATAGGGAACGACCGAAGGGGTGGAGTTGGGGAAGGGACAGGGGTTTACTTCCAATGGTAAGGAACCGGGGGGGGGATAACCGGCAACAGACAAATCACAATGTACAGAACTGAGAACTCTCTGGAAGAAGGGAAAGGATCAAACTTGGATAGACGAACGGGAAAACCAGTGACAAGCAATGAGGAGGAGTCATAGGAGTGGTCAGCATTCAGACTATACCCCAGACGTCTTTATCCTGGGGGTGGAACTAGGATCTTTCCACCACGAATTCTCACGGGGTTTCTGGGGTTTTAATTCCATGCTTACCACTCCTACATCTATAGGCTTCAGGCACACCCCCTTCCGGTGTAGACCCGTGGGAACCGAAAGCCTGGGCGTGGGAAAGTGGAAGGGGGGCGGGGTTCCCAGGGGAGGAGACAGGGAGGTGGGCGGGGTGCGTGACGGCAGGGGTGGAGGGTGTTGGGGGGTTGAGCTGGGAAGGAGGGAGGGGACCCGTAGGATTGACATCGCCGGCCGCAGAGGGTGGGACCGACGCGTGACCAATCGACGCCAAGGGGGTAGGGCTAGGGAAGGGGGTTAGGGGGTTCCCGCCGCGATCTCCCGCGCATGCGCCCTGAATTCCGCATTGTGGCAAAACTACTTCAACGGTATACCGTGGCGCAGTGAAAATTCCCCTGCCGCCATTTCCCGATGGCGCAGTAAGAATTCCCCCGCCGCCATCTCCCGATGGCGCAGTAAGAATTCCCCCGCCGCCATTCCTCGATGGCGCAATAAGAATTCCACCGCCGCCATTCCCTGCTGGCGCAGGTTTAAATTCTATTAAACTATTATAACGTGGGGAGGGACGCACAACCGGTGCAACTGGGGACGGAGGGAAAGGAATAAGGGCTGGGGTGGGATCTGTCTTGGGTGGATCCGTCCCAGGACAGAAGGGGTCGGTGGGATCACGAACAGAATCGGAGCTTCTGTGGCTCCGGATTTCTCCCTCACGCTGCTCGCTAATGAGGGGTATCCTGCCGTTTTCCACACCGGAGGGAAGAGGGATCGGGTTAGTGGCATTAGGTTCACTTTTCGGAGAAGGGGGAACAGCTTTATCTAAACCAGAACTCTTCTCCCCGTTGTTAGATAAAACTCGATAAATCGCGATTTGTAACCCGAAAAATTTCTGAACTGCAAATCGCCCCTCGCTGTCACATTCGTTTAGTTTAAATCCTACACGATCCCAAAATTCTAAAGTAAAAACCTCTTTTGGTGCTTCAAAACAAACATTTTCGATTACCCACTTTACAATTTTCCGTAATAACTTTTTGTCAAATTTTTCCCCTGAAGTAACTAACTGAACTTTTAAACCATAAAAAATAAATGAAAGCTCCTTTTCCCTCTTAGCAAGGTGGTTGCCCATCCTTACTATAGAAGAAAACTCCCCCACCTTAAACTTAAAAAAAAACCGCGGCGGAACAAAGTCCGAGCACTCACTTGCTCTGCAAATTCTTCTCCGAATTCTTTTTCGCCGGCTTCTTCAAATTCCCCTCTCTTCTCGAGGGTCCCCTCTCTTGTCGAGGGCAAACCGCCAAAAGAAATCCAAAGAAGTGGGGGGGCCTTTGTGGAGTGAGCTGCTTTCCCGCTCCCGGAGCCGGGGGTCGCAGCTCGACCTGCAGAAGCTGCTTTCTTAAACGAAAGGCAGCTCCGCAGGGAGTGGCCCGCAACGGCGTCTTTGCTGCTGGTAGTGAGCTGTCTTTCGTGGTTCCTCCAGGAACCACTCACGTCTGGCGCCAACTGTAAAGTTTTATATAATTTCTCGGTGTAATACCTACTCGTCCTCCGATCCCAGGCACGGTGCCTCTGCTCGGTGGTTGCCTTCCTCACCACTGTGCTACCTCAACCCCCTGTCCGTTAGGATGAGAGCCGAGGGAACCCCGAGGATTCCACACAGGGAGGAAGGCGTGGAGGGTCGTCTTGGGTTTGGTTCAGGAGGAATCACAAAGGCAGGAGCGACTCTAAGCTTCAGGCAACAGAGAAGTTTATTCCCTGGAACCCCAAAGTCAAAGGAGCCCCGACTAGCTCTCGACAGCAACTTATGTAGTACAATAAACAACCAATCAGGGTAAAGGCTTGGGGTGGGATTAAGGCGGGAGCTTTCAACAGCAGCAAATAATATAGAAACAGGGGAGTGGTTTGGGGATAACAACAAATCATAAACAGGGGTACAGAGAACTTTCCAGAACAACCTGTCAATCACCTGTGTGATAGACAAATACCATATTCAATAGGAACAAGGGGTGTCAACTTTGGGCGTTAACTGGGGTGTGACTACAACCAGGCTAAACCATGGATGTTTTTATAGCAGGGGGGCGACTCCCTGATGGACCGATCCACCAGGAAGTATTCAGGCTTTTAGGTCTCATTTCTTTATAAACAACTGCCACATAATAGTGGCTCACTTCTGACACTAGCGGCTCTATTGTAAAATTACCGTGGCTCACTTGTGATATTACAGTGTCTATTGTGACCCGATAGCTGCTGTATTGTGAAACAATAGTTGCTCTATTGTTACACTATAGTTGCTCTCTTGTGACACTAGAATCACTCCATTGTGACCCCATAGTGGCTCTATTGTGAGCCTAGAGTGGCCCTATTGTGACACAATAATGGCTCTGCAGGGACACTCCAGTGGAACTGCTGTGACACGAGTGATTCTATTGTGATGCTATAGTGCTTTGACAGTGATATTAAAGTGGCTCTCTTACGTCACTCTAGGGGCCCCATTGTGACACTCTCTGGGCTCTCTTGTGACACTAGTCGCTCAATTGTGACACAAGGGTGTTTCTGAGAGTAGAGTGGCTCTATTGTGACACTAGTCGCTCTATTGTGACACTAACGTGGCTCTATGGTGACACCATGGTGGCTCTATTGTGACATAAAGGAGCGGTATTGTGACACCGCATGGGCCCTATTATGACCCAAGTGGCTCTGTTGTGACACAACAGTGTTTCTCTTTTGACGGTCTAGTGGCTCTATTGTTTCAGTGGCGGCAATGTAGTGACACAATAGTGGCTGTATTGTGGCAGTATAATGGCAGTCTAATTGTTACACTAATGGCTCTACTGTGACACTGGAGTTGCTTGATTGTGACACAATAGTGGATGTACTGTGACCCTAGAGTGGCTCTATGATGGCATGATAGTGGCTCTATGTGGACATTATTTTGCCTGTATTGTGACACCATAGTGGCTCTATTGTGACACCATTGTAGCTGTATTGTGACATTAGAGTGGCTCTATAGTGACAGTAGCGGCACTATTGTGGCACAATGGTGGTTACATTGTAAAGCTAGAGTAGCTCTATTGTGCCACTAGTGTCTCTCTTGTGACATTAGAGTGGCTCTCTTGCGAGATTACAGTGGCTCACTTGTGACACTACAGCATCTCGATTGGGACAATATAACTACTGTATTGTGACACTCTAGTTGCTCTCTTGTGACAATAGAGTGACTCCATTGTGACCCTCTTGTGGCTCTATTGTGACACAATAGTGGATCTATTAGGACACAATAGTGGCTCTACTGGGGCACTAGAATTGTTTCATTGTGACACAAGAATGGCTTTCTTGTGACACTAGAGTGGATGTCCTGTGTGAAACTACAGCGGCAGTATTGTGACACTCTAGTGGTGCTATGGGGACAGTATAGTGGCTCTATTGTGAGCCTAGAGCGGCCCTATTGTGACAAATAATGGCTCTGCTGAAACACTCCAGTGGAACTGTTGTGACACTAGGGAATCTATTGTGATACTTTAGTGATGTAGAGTGATATTAGAGTGGCTCTACTGCGACACTCTCTGGGCTCCATAGTGACACTCTCTGGGCTCTCTTGTGACACTAGCGGCTCAATTGGGGCACAATGGTGTTTCTATGATGACACAACGGTGTTTCTGACAGTAGAGTGGCTCTATTGTGACACTAGTCGCTCTATTGTGACACTAACGTGGCTCTAGGGTGACACCATGGTGGCTCTATTTTGACATAAAGGAGTGGTATTGTGACACCGCATGGGCCCTATTATGACCCTAGCGGCTCTGTTGTGACACAACAGTGTTTCTCTTTTGACAGTCTAGTAGCTCTATTGTTTCAGTGGCGGCACCATTGTGACACAATACTGGCTGTATTGTGGCAGTACAATGGCTATCTAATTGTTGGACTAGTGGCTCTTCTGTGCCACTAGAGTTCCTTTCTTGTGACACAATAGTGGCTGTATTGTGACACAATATTGGCTCTATTTTGACACCATTGTAGCTGAATTGTGACATTCGAGTGGCTCTATTGTTACACTAGCGGCACTATTGTTGCACAGTGGTGGCGACATTATGGAGCTTCAGTAGCTCTATTGTGACACTAGTGGCTCACTTGTGACATTAGAGTGGCTCTCTTGTGAGAATGCAGTGGCTCCCTTGTGACACTATAGCTGCTGTATTGTGACACGCTAGTTGCTCTCTTGTGACTATAGAGTGACTCCATTGTGACCCTCTAGTGGCTCTATTGTGACACAATTGTGACTCTCTACTGTGGCACTATAGATGTTTCATTGTGATACAATAATGACTTTCTTGTGACACTAGAGTGGATGTCCTGTGACAATATAGAGGAGCTATGGGGACAGTATAGTGGCTCTATTGTGAGCCTAGAGTGGCCCTATTGTGACACAATAATGGCTGTGCCGGGACACTCGGGCGGAACTGTTGTGACACTAGGGACTCTATTGTGATACTCTTGTGTTCTAGAGTGATATTAGAGTGGCTCTTTTGGGACACTCTCTGGGCTCCATTGTGACACTCTCTGGGCTCTCTTGTGACACTAGTGGCTCAATTGCGACACAACGGTGTTTCTGAGAGTAGAGGGGCTCTATTGTGACACTAGTCGCTCTATTGCGACACTAACGTGGCTCTATGGTGACACCATGGTGGCTGTATTGTGGCAGTATAATGGCAGTCTAATTGTTACACTAATGGCTCTATTGTGACACTGGAGTTGCTTGATTGTGACACAATAGTGGCTATATTGTGACACAATAGTGGATGTACTGTGACCCTAGAGTGGCTCTATGATGATATGATAGTGGCTCTATGTGGACATGAAAGTGGCTCTATTTAGACGTGATTTTGCCTGTATTGTGACACCATTGTAGCTGTATTGTGACATTAGAGTGGCTCTATAGTGACAGTAGCGGCACTATTGTGGCACAATGGTGGCTACATTGTAAAGCTAGAGTAGCTCCATTGTGCCACTAGTGTCTCTCTTGTGACATTAGAGTGGCTCTCTTGCGAGATTACAGTGGCTCACTTGTGACACTACAGCATCTCGATTGTGACACTATAGCTGCTGTATTGTGACCCTCTAGTTGCTCTCTTGTGGCAATAGAGTGACTCCATTGTGACCCTCTAGTGGCTCTATTGTGACACAATAGTGGATCTCTTAGGACACAATAGTGGCTCTACTGGGGCACTAGAATTGTTTCATTGTGACACAAGAATGGCTTTCTTGTGACACTAGAGTGGATATACTGTGACACTACAGTGGCAGTATTGTGACACTCTAGTGGTGCTATGGGGACAGTATAGTGGCTCTGTTGTGAGCCTAGAGTGGCCCTATTGTGACACAATAATGGCTCTGCAGGGACACTCCAGTGGAACTGTTGTGACACTAGGGACTCTATTATGATACTCTAGTGTTCAAAAGTGGTATTAGAGTGGCTCTACTGCGACACTCTCTGGGCTCCATTGTGACACTCTCTGGGCTGTGACACTCTCTGGGCTCTCTTGTGACACTAGCGGCTCAATTGGGACACAACGGTGTTTCTATGATGACAGTAGAGTGGCTCTATTGTGACACTAGTCGCTCTACTCTGACACTAACGTGGTTCTATTGTGACACCATGGTGGCTCTATTGTGACATAAAGGAGCTCCATTGTGACACCCTTGATGCACGATTATGACCCAAGTGGCTCTGTTGTGACACAACAGTGTTTATCTTTTGACAGTCTAGTGGCTCTATTGTTTCAGTGGCGTCACTATTGTAGCTCAGTGGTGGCTACATTGTGGATCTTCAGTACCTCTATTGTGAAACTAGTGGCTCACTTGTGACATTGGAGTGGCTCTCTTGTGAGAATACAGTGGCTCCCTTGTGACACTATAGCTGCTGTATTGTGACATGCTAGTTGCTCTCTTGTGAGAATACAGTGGCTCCCTTGTGACACTATAGCTGCTGTATTGTGATACGCTAGTTGCTCTCTTGTGACTATAGAGTTACTCCATTGTGACCCTCTAGTGCCTCTGTTGTGACACAATTGTGACTCTCTACTTTGGCACTATAGATGTTTCATTGTGATACAATAATGACTTTCTCGTGACACTAGAGTGGATGTACTGTGACACTATAGAGGAGCTATTGTGACAGTATAGTGGCTCAATTGTGAGCCTAGAGTGGCCCTATTGTGACCCAATAATGGCTCTGCTGGGACACTCGGGTGGAACTGTTGTGACACTAGTGATTCCATTATGATCGTCTAGTAGTTCAACAGTGATATTAGAGTGGCTCTTTTGGGACACTGTCTGGGCTCCACTGTGACACTCTCTGGGCTCTCTTGTGACACTAGCGGCTCAATTGTGACATGACAGTGTTTCTGACAGTAGAGGGGCTCTATTGTTACACTAGTCGCTCTATTGTGACACTAACGTGGCTCTATGGTGACACCATGGTGGCTCTATTGTGACATAAAGGAGCGGTATTGTCACCCCGCATGGGCCCTATTACGACCCTAGCGGTTCTGTTGTGACACAACACTGTTTCTCTTTTGACAGTCTAGTGGCTCTATTGTTTCAGTGGCGGCACTGTTGCGACACAATAGTGGCTTTATTGTGGCAGTATAATGGCAGTCTAATTGTTACACTAATGGCTCTACTGTGACACTGGACTTCCTTGATTGTGACACAATAGTGGCTGTATTGTGACACAATAGTGGATGTACTGTGACCCTAGAGTGGCTCTATGATGACATGATAGTGGCTCTATGTGGACATGATTTTGCCTGTATTGTGACACGGTTGTAGCTGTATTGTGACATTAGAGTGGCTCTATAGTGACAGTAGCGGCACTATTGTGGCACAATGGTGGCTACATTGTAAAGTTAGAGTAGCTCTATTGTGACACTAGTGGCTCTCTTGTGACATTAGAGTGGCTCTCTTGCGAGATTACAGTGGCTCACTTGTGACACTACAGCATCTCGATTGTGACACTCTACCTGCTGTATTGTGACCCTCTAGTTGCTCTCTTGTGACAATAGAGTGACTCCATTGTGACCCTCTAGTGGCTCTATTGTGACACAATAGTGGATCTATTAGGACACAATAGTGGCTCTACTGGGGCACTATAATTGTTTCATTGTGACCCAAGAATGGCTTTCTTGTGACACTAGAGTGGATGTAGTGTGGCACTGCAGTGGCAGTATTGTGACACTCTAGTGGTGCTATGGGGACAGTATAGTGGCTCTATTGTGAGCCTAGAGCGGCCCTATTGTGACACAATAATGGCTCTGCTGGGACACTCCAGTGGAACTGTTGTGACACTAGGGACTCAATTGCGATACTACAGTTTTCCAGACTGGTATCAGAGTGGCTCTACTGCGACACTCTCTGGGCTCCATAGTGACACTCTCTGGGCTCTCTTGTGACACTAGCGGCTCAATTGGGACACAATGGTGTTTCTATGATGACAGTAGAGTGGCTCTATTGTGACACTACTCGCTCTACTGTGACACTAACGTGGTTCTATTGTGACACCATGGTGGCTCTATTGTGACATAAAGGTGCTCGATTGTGACACCCTTGATGCACTTTTGTGACTCAAGTGGCACTGTTGTGATACAACAGTGTTTGTCTTTTGACAGTCTAGTGGCTCTATTGTTTCAGTGGCGGCACTATTGTGACACAATACTGGCTGCATTTTGGCGGTATAATGGCTATCTAATTGTTGCACTAGTGGCTCTTTTGTGCCACTAGAGTTGCTTTCTTGTGACACAATAGTGGCTGTATTGTGACACAATATTGGTTCTTTTTTGACACCATTGTAGCTGAATTGTGACATTGGAGTGGCTCTATTGTTTCACTCGCGGCACTACTGTGGCACAGTGGTGGCTGCATTGTGGAGCTTCAGTACTTCTATTGCGACACTAGTGGCTCACATCTGACATTAGAGTGTCTGTTTTGTGAGAATACAGTGGCTCCCTTGTGACACTATAGCTGCTGTATTGTGACACGCTAGTTGCTCTCTTGTGACTATAGAGTGACTCCATTGTGACCCTCTAGGGGCTCTATTGTGACACAATTGTGACTCTCTACTGTGGCACTATAGATGTTTCATTGTGATACAATAATGACTTTCTGGTGACACTAGAGTGGATGTACTGTGACACTATAGAGGAGCTATTGTGACAGTATAGTGGCTCAATTGTGAGCCTAGAGTGGCCCTATTGTGACCCAATAATGGCTCTGCTGGGACACTCGGGTGGAACTGTTGTGACACTAGTGATTCCATTATGATACGCTAGTAGTTCGACAGTGATATTAGAGTGGCTCTACTGCGACACTCTCTGGGCTCCATTGTGACACTCTCTGAGCTCTCTTGTGACACTAGCGGCTCAATTGTGACACAACGGTGATTCTATGATGACAGTAGAGTGGCTCCATTGTGACACTAATGTGGCTCTATGGTGACACAATGGTGGCTCTATTGTGACATAAAGGAGCGGTATTGTGACACCGCATGGGCCCTATTATGACCCAAGTGGCTCTGTTGTGACACAACAGTGTTTCTCTTTTGACAGTCTAGTGGCTCTATTGTTTCAGTGGCGGCACTGTTGTGGCTCATTGGTGGCTGTATTGCGGCAGTATAACAGCAGTCTAATTTTTGTACCAGTGACTCTCTTGTGGCAGAATAGTGGCTCTATTGTGACACCATGCTTGCTGTATTGTGACATAATAGTGGCTCACTTGTGACACTAGCGGCTCTATTGTAAAATTACCGTGGCTCACTTGTGATATTACAGTGTCTATTGTGACCCGATAGCTGCTGAATTGTGACACAATAGTTGCTCTATTGTTACACTATAGTTGCTCTCTTGTGACACTACAATCACTCCATTGTGACCCCATAGTGGCTCTATTGTGAGCCTAGAGTGGCTCTATTGTGACACAATAATGCCTCTGCTGGGACACTCTAGTGGAACTGTTGCGACACGAGTGACTCTATTGTGATGCTATAGTGCTTTGACAGTGATATTAAAGTGGCTCTCTTACGTCACTCTAGGGGCCCCATTGTGACACTCTCTGGGCTCTCTTGTGACACTAGTGGCTCAATTGTGACACAACGGTGTTATTGACAGTAGAGTGGCTCTATTGTGACACTAGTCGCTCTATTGTGGCTCTAACGTGGCTCTATGGTGACACCATGGTGGCTCTATTGTGACATAAAGGAGCGGTATTGTGACACCGCATGGGCCCTATTATGACCCTAGCAGTTCTGTTGTGACACAACAGTGTTTCTCTTTTGACCGTCTAGTGGCTCTATTGTTTCAGTGGCGGCACTATTGTGACACAAGAGTGGCTGTATTGTGGCAGTATAATGGCAGTCTAATTTTTACACTAATGGCTCTATTGTGACACTGGAGTTCCTTGATTGTAACACAAGAGTCGCTGTATTGTGACACAATAGTGGATGTACTGTGACCCTAGAGTGGCTCTATGATGGCATGATAGTGGCTCTATGTGGACATGATTTTGCCTGTATTGTGACACCATAGTGCCTCTATTGTGACACTATTGTAACTGTATTGTGACATTAGAGTGGCTCTATAGTGACAGTAGCGGCACTATTGTGGCACAATGGTTGCTACGTTGTAAAGCTAGATTAGCTCTATTGTGCCACTAGTGACTCTCTTGTGACATTAGAGTGGCTCTCTTGCGAGATTACAGTGGCTCACTTGTGACACTACAGCATCTCGATTGTGACACTCTAGCTGCTGTATTGTTACCCTCTAGTTGCTCTCTTGTGACAATAGAGTGACTCCATTGTGACCCTCTGGTGGCTCTATTGTGACACAATAGTGGATCTATTAGGACACAATAGTGGCTCTACTGGGGCACTAGAATAGTTTCATTGTGACACAAGAATGGCTTTCTTGTGACACTAGAGTGGATGTAGTGTGACAATACAGTGGCAGTATTGTGACACTCTAGTGGTGCTATGGGGACAGTATAGTGGCTCTATTGTGAGCCTAGAGCGGCCCTATTGTGACACAATAATGGCTCTGCTGGGACACTCCAGTGGAACTTTTGTGACACTAGGGACTCTATTGCGATACTATAGTTTTCCAGACTGCTGTTAGAATGGCTCTACTGCGACACTCTCTGGGCTCCATTGTGACACTCTCTGGGCTCTCTTGTGACACTAGCGGCTCAATTGGGGCACAATGGTGTTTCTATGATGACAGTAGAGTGGCTCTATTGTGACACTACTCGCTCTACTGTGACACTAACGTGGTTCTTCTGGGACACCTATGTGGCTCTATTGTGACATAAAGGTGCTCTATTGTGACACCCTTGATGCACTATTATGACCCTAGTGGCTCTGTTGTGACACAACAGTGTTTCTCTTTTGACAGTCTAGTGGCTCTATTGTTTCAGTGGCGGCACTATTGTGACACATTGGTGGCTGTATTGTGGCAGTATAATGGCTATCTAATTGTTGCACTAGTGGCTCTTTTGTGCCACTAGAGTTGCTTTCTTGTGACACAATAGTGGCTGTATTGTGGCGCAATATTGGCGTTATTTTGACACCATTGTAGCTGAATTTTGACATTCGAGTGTCTCTATAGTGACACTAGCGGCACTATTCTAGCACAGGTCTGGCTGCATTGTGGAGCTTCAGTTCCTCTATTTTGACACTAGCGGCTCACTTGTGACATTCGAGTGGCTTTCTTGTGAGAATGCAGTGGCTCCCTTGTGACACTATAGCTGCTGTCTTGTGACACGCTAGTGGCTCTATTGTGACACAATTGTGACTCTCTACTGTGGCACTATAGATGTTTCATTGTGATACAATAATGACTTTCTCGTGACACTAGAGTGGATGTACTGTGACACTATAGAGGAGCTATTGTGACAGTATAGTGGCTCTATTGTGAGCCTAGAGTGGCCCTATTGTGACACAATAATGGCTCTGCTGGGACACTCCAGTGGAACTGTTGTGACACTAGTTATTCCATTATGATACTCTAGTAGTTCAACAGTGATATTAGAGTGGCTCTATTGGGACACTCTCTGGGCTCCATTGTGACACTCTCTGGGCTCTCTTGTGACACTAGCGGCTCAATTGTGACACAACGGTGTTTCTGTGATGACACTAGAGTGGCTCTATTGTGACACTAGTTGCTCTATTGTGCCACTAACGTAGTTCTACTGGGACACCATGGTGGCTCTATTGTGACATAAAGGTGCTGTATTGTGACACCGCATGGGCCCTATTATGACCCTAGCGGCTCTGTTGTGACACAACAGTGTTTCTCTTTTGACAGTCTAGTGGCTCTATTGTTTCAGTGGCGGCACTTTTGTGACACAATAGTGGCTGTATTGTGGCAGTATAATGGCAGTCTAATTGTTACTAATGGCTCTATTGTGACACTGGAGTTGCTTGATTGTGACACAATAGTGGCTGTATTGTGACACAATAGTGGATGTACTGTGACCCTAGATTGGCTCTATGATGACATGATAGTGGCTCTATGTGGACATGATTTTGCCTGTATTGTGACAACCCAAATGGCTCTATTGTGACACCATTGTAGCTGTATTGTGACATTAGAGTGGCTCTTTAGTGACACTAGCGGCACTATTGTGGCACAATGGTGGCTACATTGTAAAGCTAGAGTAGCTCTATTGTGACACTAGTGGCTCTCTTGTGACCTTAGAGTGGCTCTCTTGCGAGATTACAGTGGCTCACTTGTGACACTACAGCATCTCTATTGTGACACTATAGCTGCTGTATTGTGACACTCTAGTTGCTCTCTTGTGCCAATAGAGTGACTCCATTGTGACCCTCTAGTGGCTCTATTGTGACACAATAGTGGATCTATTAGAACACAATAGTGGCTCTACTGGGGCACTAGAATTGTTTCATTGTGACACAAGAATGGCTTTCTTGTGACACTAGAGTGGATGTAGTGTGACACTACAGTGGCAGTATTGTGACACTCTAGTGGTGCTATGGGGACAGTATAGTGGCTCTATTGTGAGCCTAGATCGGCCCTATTGTGACGCAATAATGGCTCTGCAGGGACACTCCAGTGGAACTGTAGTGACACGAGTGACTCTATTGTGATGCTATAGTGGTTTGACAGTGATATTTTAGTGGCTCTCTTATGTCACTTTAGGGGACCCATTGTGACACTCTCTGGGCTCTCTTGTGACACTAGTGGCTCAATTGGGACACAACGGTGTTTCTGACAGTAGAGTGGCTCTATTGTGACACTAGTCGCTCTATTGTGACACTAACATGGCTCTAGGGTGACACCATGGTGGCTCTATTGTGACATAAAGGAGTGGTATTGTGACACCGCATGGGCCCTATTATGACCCTAGCGGCTCTGTTGTGACACAACAGTTTTTCTCTTTTGACAGCCTAGTGGCTCTATTGATTCAGTGGTGGCACTATTGTGACACATTGGTGGCGGCATTGTGCAGTATAACAGCAGTCTAATTTTTTTAACAGTGACTTTATTGTGACAGAATAGTAACTCTATTGTGACACCATGCTGGCTGTATTGTGACATAATAGTGGCTCACTTGTGACACTAGCGGCTCTATTGTAAAATTACCGTGGCTCACTTGTGATATTACAGTGTCTATTGTGACCCTATAGCGGCTGTATTGTGACACAATAGTTGCTCTACTGTTACACTATAGTTGCTCTCTTGTGACACTAGAATCACTCCATTGTGACCCCATAGTGGCTCTATTGTGAGCCTAGAGTGGCTCTATTGTGACACAATAAAGGCTCTGCTAGGACACTCTAGAGGAACTGTTGCGACACGAGTGACTCTATTGTGATTTGACAGTGATATTAAAGTGGCTCTCTTACGTCACTCTAGCGGCCCCATTGTGACACTCTCTGGGCTCTCTTGTGACACTAGTGGCTCAATTGGGACACAACGGTGTTTCTGAGAGTAGAGGGGCTCTATTGTGACACTAGTCGCTCTATTGTGACACTAACGTGGCTCTATGGTGACACCATGGTGGCTCTATTGTGACATAAAGGAGCGGTATTGTGACACCGCATGGGCCCTATTATGACCCTAGCATCTCTGTTGTGACACAACAGTGTTTCTCTTTAGACAGTCTAGTGGCTCTATTGTTTCAGTGGCGGCAATGTAGTGACACAATAGTGGCTGTATTGTGGCAGTATAATGGCAGTCTAATTGTTACACTAATGGCTCTATTGTGACACTGGAGTTGCTTGATTGTGACACAATAGTGGCTGTATTGTGACACAATAGTGGATGTACTGTGACCCTAGAGTGGCTCTATGATGATATGATAGTGGCTCTATGTGGACATGAAAGTGGCTCTATTTAGACGTGATTTTGCCTGTATTGTGACACCATTGTAGCTGTATTGTGACATTAGAGTGGCTCTATAGTGACAGTAGCGGCACTATTGTGGCACAATGGTGGCTACATTGTAAAGCTAGAGTAGCTCTATTGTGCCACTAGTGTCTCTCTTGTGACATTAGAGTGGCTCTCTTGCGAGATTACAGTGGCTCACTTGTGACACTACAGCATCTCGATTGTGACACTGTAGCTGCTGTATTGTGACACTCTAGTTGCTCTCTTGTGACAATAGAGTGACTCCATTGTGACCCTCTAGTGGCTCTATTGTGACACAATAGTGGATCTCTTAGGACACAATAGTGGCTCTACTGGGGCACTAGAATTGTTTCATTGTGACACAAGAATGGCTTTCTTGTGACACTAGAGTGGATATACTGTGACACTACAGTGGCAGTATTGTGACACTAACGTGGCTCTATGGTGACACCATGGTGGCTCTATTGTGACATAAAGGAGCTCCATTGTGACACCCTTGATGCACGATTATGACCCAAGTGGCTCTGTTGTGACACAACAGTGTTTATCTTTTGACAGTCTAGTGGCAATATTGTTTCAGTGGCGTCACTATTGTAGCTCAGTGGTGGCTACATTGTGGATCTTCAGTACCTCTATTGTGAAACTAGTGGCTCACTTGTGACATTGGAGTGGCTCTCTTGTGAGAATACAGTGGCTCCCTTGTGACACTATACCTGCTGTATTGTGACACGCTAGTTGCTCTCTTGTGAGAATACAGTGGCTCCCTTGTGACACTATAGCTGCTGTATTGTGACACGCTAGTTGCTCTCTTGTGACTATAGAGAGACTCCATTGTGACCCTCTAGGGGCTCTATTGTGACACAATTGTGACTCTCTACTGTGGCACTATAGATGTTTCATTGTGATACAATAATGACTTTCTCGTGACACTAGAGTGGATGTACTGTGACACTATAGAGGAGCTATTGTGACAGTATAGTGGCTCAATTGTGAGCCTAGAGTGGCCCTATTGTGACCCAATAATGGCTCTGCTGGGACACTCGGGTGGAACTGTTGTGACACTAGTGATTCCATTATGATACGCTAGTAGTTCGACAGTGATATTAGAGTGGCTCTATTGAGACACTCTCTGGGCTCCATTGTGACACTCTCTGAGCTCTCTTGTGACACTAGCGGCTCAATTGTGACACAACGGTGATTCTATGATGACAGTAGAGTGGCTCCATTGTGACACTAATGTGGCTCTATGGTGACACAATGGTGGCTCTATTGTGACATAAAGGAGCGGTATTGTGACACCGCATGGGCCCTATTATGACCCAAGTGGCTCTGTTGTGACACAACAGTGTTTCTCTTTAGACAGTCTAGTGGCTCTATTGTTTCAGTGGCGGCACTGTTGTGACACTTTGGTGGCTGTATTGTGGCAGTATAACAGCAGTCTAATTTTTGTACCAGTGACTCTATGGTGACAGAATAGTGGTTCTATTGTGACACCATGTTGGCTGTATTGTGTCATAATAGTGGCTCACTTGTGACACTAGCGGCTCTATTGTAAAATTACCGTGGCTCACTTGTGATATTACAGTGTCTATTATGACCCTATAGCGGCTGTATTGTGACACAATAGATGCTCTATTGTTACACTATAGGTGCTCTCTTGTGACACTAGAGTGACTCCGTTGTGACCCCATAGTGACTCTATTGTGAGCCTAGAGTGGCTCTATTGTGACACAATAATGGCTCTGCTGGGACACTCTAGTGGAACTGTTGCGACACGAGTGACTCTATTGTGATGCTATAGTGCTTTGACAGTGATATTAAAGTGGCTCTATTACGTCACTCTAGGGGCCCCATTGTGACGCTGTCTGGGCTCTCTTGTGACATTAGTGGCTCAATTGTGACACAACGGTGTTTCTGACAGTAGAGTGGCTCTATTGTGACACTAGTCGCTCTATTGTGACACTAACGTGGCTGTATGGTGACACCATGGTGGCTCTATTGTGACATAAGGGAGCGGTATTTTGACACTGAATGGGCCCGATTATGACCCTAGCGGCTCTGTTGTTACACAACAGTGTTTGTCTTTTGACAGTCTAGTGGCTCTATTGTTTCAGTGGCGGCACTGTTGCGACAAAATAGTGGCTGTATTGTGGCAGTATAATGGCAGTCTTATTGTTACACTAATGGCTCCATTGTGACACTGGAGTTGCTTGATTGTGACACAATAGTGGCTGTATTGTGACACAATAGTGGATGTACTGTGACCCTAGAGTGGCTCTATGATGGCATGCTAGTGGCTCTATGTGGACATGATTTTGCCTGTATTGTGACACCATAGTGGCTGTATTGTGACACCATTGTAGCTGTACTGTGACATTAGAGTGGCTCTATAGTGACAGTAGCGGCACTATTGTGGCACAATGGTGGCTACATTGTAAAGCTAGAGTAGCTCCATTGTGCCACTAGTGTCTCTCTTGTGACATTAGAGTGGCTCTCTTGCGAGATTACAGTGGCTCACTTGTGACACTACAGCATCTCGATTGTGACACTGTAGCTGCTGTATTGTGACACTCTAGTTGCTCTCTTGTGACAATAGAGTGACTCCATTGTGACCCTCTAGTGGCTCTATTGTGACACAATAGTGGATCTATTAGGACACAATAGTGGCTCTACTGGGGCACTAGAATTGTTTCATTGTGACACAAGAATGGCTTTCTTGTGACACTAGAGTGGATGTAGTGTGACACTACAGTGGCAGTATTGTGACACTCTAGTGGTGCTATGGGGACAGTATAGTGGCTCTATTGTGAGCCTAGAGCGGCCCTATTGTGACAAAATAATGGCTCTGCAGGGACACTCCAGTGGAACTTTTGTGACACTAGGGACTCTATTGCGATACTATAGTTTTCCAGACTGCTGTTAGAATGGCTCTACTGCGACACTCTCTGGGCTCCATTGTGACACTCTCTGGGCTCTCTTGTGACACTAGCGGCTCAATTGGGGCACAATGGTGTTTCTATGATGACAGTAGAGTGGCTCTATTGTGACACTACTCGCTCTACTGTGACACTAACGTGGTTCTTCTGGGACACCTATGTGGCTCTATTGTGACATAAAGGTGCTCTATTGTGACACCCTTGATGCACTATTATGACCCTAGTGGCTCTGTTGTGACACAACAGTGTTTCTCTTTTGACAGTCTAGTGGCTCTATTGTTTCAGTGGCGGCACTATTGTGACACAAGAGTGGCTGTATTGTGGCAGTATAATGGCTATCTAATTGTTGCACTAGTGGCTCTTTTGTGCCACTAGAGTTGCTTTCTTGTGACACAATAGTGGCTGTATTGTGGCGCAATATTGGCGTTATTTTGACACCATTGTAGCTGAATTTTGACATTCGAGTGTCTCTATAGTGACACTAGCGGCACTATTCTAGCACAGGTCTGGCTGCATTGTGGAGCTTCAGTTCCTCTATTTTGACACTAGCGGCTCACTTGTGACATTCGAGTGGCTTTCTTGTGAGAATGCAGTGGCTCCCTTGTGACACTATAGCTGCTGTCTTGTGACACGCTAGTGGCTCTATTGTGACACAATTGTGACTCTCTACTGTGGCACTATAGATGTTTCATTGTGATACAATAATGACTTTCTCGTGACACTAGAGTGGATGTACTGTGACACTATAGAGGAGCTATTGTGACAGTATAGTGGCTCTATTGTGAGCCTAGAGTGGCCCTATTGTGACGCAATAATGGCTCTGCTGGGACACTCGGGTGGAACTGTTGTGACACTAGTTATTCCATTATGATACTCTAGTAGTTCAACAGTGATATTAGAGTGGCTCTACTGTGACACTCTCTGGGCTCCATAGTGACACTCTCTGGGCTCTCTTGTGACACTAGCGGCTCAATTGTGACACAACGGTGTTTCTGTGATGACACTAGAGTGGCTCTATTGTGACACTAGTTGCTCTATTGTGCCACTAACGTAGTTCTACTGGGACACCATGGTGGCTCTATTGTGACATACAGGTGCTGTATTGTGACACCGCATGGGCCCTATTATGACCCTAGCGGCTCTGTTGTGACACAACAGTGTTTCTCTTTTGACAGTCTAGTGGCTCTATTGTTTCAGTGGCGGCACTTTTGTGACAGAATAGTGGCTGTATTGTGGCAGTATAATGGCAATCTAATTGTTACACAAAATGGTCATTGTGAACTGGAGTTGGCACTTGATTGTGACACAATAGTGGGCTGTATTGTCGACACAACTTAGATGGATGATACTGTGCCCCTGATTGGCTCTATGATGACATGATAGTGGCTTATAGTGGACATTTTTGCCTTATTGGTGGACACCTAGTGCTCTATTGTGACTAAACCATTGTAGCCATGTATTTGTGACATTAAGTGGCTCTTAGTGACAACAAGCGCACTATTGATGGACATGGTGCTAAGATTGTAACGCTATGAGTAGCCTCTTATTGTGACACTAGTGGCTACTCTTGTGCCATTTGAGTGGACTCTCTGCGAGATTACAGTGGCTACTTGTGACACTCAGCATCTTCGCTTGTGGACACTAATAAGCTGCTGTATTGTGACACTCTAGTTGCTCTCTTGTGACAATAGAGTGACTCCATTGTGACCCTCTAGTGGCTCTGTTGTGACACAATAGTGGATCTATTAGGACACAATAGTGGCTCTACTGGGGCACTAGAATTGTTTCATTGTGACACAAGAATGGCTTTCCTGTGAGACTAGAGTGGATGTAGTGTGACACTACAGTGGCAGTATTGTGAAACTCTAGTGGTGCTATGGGGACAGTATAGTGGCTCTATTGTGAGCCTAGATCGGCCCTATTGTGACACAATAATGGCTCTGCAGGGACACTCCAGTGGAACTGTAGTGACACGAGTGACTCTATTGTGATGCTATAGTGGTTTGACAGTGATATTTTAGTGGCTCCCTTATGTCACTTTAGGGGACCCATTGTGACACTCTCTGGGCTCTCTTGTGACACTAGTGGCTAAATTGGGACACAACGGTGTTTCTGACAGTAGAGTGGCTCTATTGTGACACTAGTCGCTCTATTGTGACACTAACGTGGCTCTAGGGTGACACCATGGTTGCTCTATTGTGACATAAAGGAGTGGTATTGTGACACCGCATGGGCCCTATTATGACCCTAGCGGCTCTGTTGTGACACAACAGTGTTTCTCTTTTGACAGTCTAGTAGCTCTATTGTTTCAGTGGCGGCACCATTGTGACACAATACTGGCTGTATTGTGGCAGTACAATGGCTATCTAATTGTTGGACTAGTGGCTCTTTTGTGCCACTAGAGTTCCTTTCTTGTGACACAATAGTGGCTGTATTGTGACACAATATTGGCTCTATTTTGACACCATTGTAGCTGAATTGTGACATTCGAGTGGCTCTATTGTTACACTAGCGGCACTATTGTTGCACAGTGGTGGCTGCATTATGGAGCTTCAGTACCTCTATTGTGACACTAGTGGCTCACTTGTGACATTAGAGTGGCTCTCTTGTGAGAATGCAGTGGCTCCCTTGTGACACTATAGCTGCTGTATTGCGACACGCTAGTTGCTCTCTTGTGACTATAGAGTGACTCCATTGTGACCCTCTAGTGGCTCTATTGTGACACAATTGTGACTCTCTACTTTGGCACTATAGATGTTTCATTGTGATACAATAATGACTTTCTTGTGACACTAGAGTGGATGTCCTGTGATAATATAGAGGAGCTATGGGGACAGTACAGTGGCTCTATTGTGAGCCTAGAGTGGCCCTATTGTGACACAATAATGGCTGTGCTGGGACACTCGGGCGGAACTGTTGTGACACTAGGGACTCTATTGTGATACTCTTGTGTTCTAGAGTGATATTAGAGTGGCTCTATTGGGACACTCTCTGGGCTCCATTGTGACACTCTCTGGGCTCTCTTGTGACACTAGTGGCTCAATTGGGACACAATGGTGTTTCTATGATGACAGTAGACTGGCTCTATTGTGACACTAGTCGCTCTACTGTGACACTAACGTGGTTCTATGGTGACACCATGGTGGCTCTATTGTGGCATAAAGGAGCTCTATTGTGACACCCTTGATGCACTTCTATGACCCAAGTGGCTCTGTTGTGACACAACAGTGTTTCTCTTTCGACAGTCTAGTGGCTCTATTGTTTCAGTGGCGGCACTATTGTGACACAATAGTGGCTGTATTGTGGCAGTATAATGGCTATCTAATTGTTGCACTAGTGGCTCTTTTGTCCCACTAGAGTTGCGTTCTTGTGACACAATAGTGGCTGTACTGTGACACAATATTGGCTCTATTTTGACACCATTGTAGCTGAATTCTGACATTCGAGTGGCTCTATTGGGACACTAGCGGCACTGTTGTGGCACAGTGGTGGCTGCATTGTGGAGCTTCAGTACCTCTATTGTGACACTAGTGGCTCAGTTGTGACATTAGAGTGGCTCTCTTTTGAGAATACAGTGGCTCCCTTGTGATACTATAGCTGCTGTATTGTGACACGCTAGTTGCTCTCTTGTGACTATAGAGTGACTCCATTGTGACCCTCTAGTGGCTCTATTGTGACACAATTGTGACTCTCTACTGTGGCACTATAGGTGTTTCATTGTGATACAATAATGACTTTTTCGTGACACTAGAGTGGATGTACTGTGACACTATAGAGGAGCTATTGTGACAGTATAGTGGCTCTATTGTGAGCCTACAGTGGCCCTATTGTGACACAATAATGGCTCTGCTGGGACACTCGGGTAGAATTGGTTTGACACTAGTGATTCCATTATGATACTCTAGTAGTTCGAGAGTGATATTAGAGTGGCTCTATTGGGACACTTTCTGGGCCCCACTGTGACACTCTCTGGGCTCTCTTGTGACACTAGTGGCTCAATTGGGACACAATGGTGTTTCTGACAGTAGAGTGGCTCTATTGTGACACTAGTCACTCTACTGTGACAGTAACGTGGATCTATTGTGACACCATGGTGGCTCTATTGTGACATAAAGGTGCTCTATTTTGACACCCTTGATGCACTATTATGACCCAAGTGGCTCTGTTGTGACACAACAGTGTTTCTCTTTTGACAGTCTAGTGGCTCTATTGTTTCAGTGGCGGCACTATTGTGACACAATAGTGGCTGTATTGTGGCAGTATAATGGCTATCTAATTGTTGCATTAGTGGCTCTTTTGTCCCACTAGAGTTGCGTTCTTGTGACACAATAGTGGCTCTACTGTGACACAATATTGGCTCTATTTTGACACCATTGTAGCTGAATTGTGACATTAGAGTGGCTCTATTGGGACACTAGCGGCACTGTTGTGGCACAGTGGTGGCTGCATTGTGGAGCTTCAGTACCTCTATTGTGACACTAGTGGCTCACTTGTGACATTAGAGTGGCTCTCTTGTGAGAATACAGTGGCTCCCTCGTGACACCATAGCTGCTGTATAGTGACACGCTAGTTGCTCTCTTGTGACTATAGAGGGACTCCATTGTGACCCTCTAGTGGCTCTATTGTGACACAATTGTGACTCTCTACTGTGGCACTATAGGTGTTTCATTGTGATACAATAATGACTTTTTCGTGACACTAGAGTGGATGTACTGTGACACTATAGAGGAGCTATTGTGACAGTATAGTGGCTCTATTGTGAGCCTACAGTGGCCCTATTGTGACACAATAATGGCTCTGCTGGGACACTCGGGTAGAATTGGTTTGACACTAGTGATTCCATTATGATACTCTAGTAGTTCGAGAGTGATATTAGAGTGGCTCTATTGGGACACTTTCTGGGCCCCACTGTGACACTCTCTGGGCTCTCTTGTGACACTAGCGGCTCAATTGGGACACAACGGTGTTTCTATGATGACAGTAGAGTGGCTCTATTGTGACACTAATCGCTCTACGCTGACACTAACGTGGTTCTATTGAGACACCACGGTGGCTCTATTGTGACATAAAGGTGCTTGATTGTGACACCCTTGATGCACTATTATGACCCAAGAGGCTCTGTTGTGACACAAAAGTGATTCTCTTTTGACAGTCTAGTGGCTCTATTGTTTCAGTGGCGGCACTATTGTGACACAATAGTGGCTGTATTGTGGCAGTATAATAGCTATCTAATTGTTGCACTAGTGGCTCTTTTGTGCCACTAGAGTTGCTTTCTTGTGACACAATAGTTGCTGTATTGTGACACAATATTGGCTCTATTTTGACACCATTCTAGCTGAATTGTGACATTAGTGGCTCTATTGTTACACTAGCGGCACTATTGTGGCACAGTGGTGGCTGCATTGTGGAGCTTCAGTACCTCTATTGTGACACTAGTGGCTCACTTGTGACATTAGAGTGGCTCTCTTGTGAGAATACAGTGGCTCCCTTGTGACACTATAGCTGCTGTATAGTGACACGCTAGTTTCTCTCTTGTGACTATAGAGGGACTCCATTGTTACCCTCTAGTGGCTCTATTGTGACACAATTGTGACTCTCTACTGTGGCACTATAGATGTTTCATTGTGATACAATAATGACTTTCTCGTGACCCTAGAGTGGATGTACTGTGACACTATAGAGGAGCTATTGTGACAGTATAGTGGCTCTATTGTGAGCCTAGAGTGGCCCTATTGTGACACAATAATGGCTCTGCTGGGACACTCGGGTTGAACTGTTGTGACACTAGTGATTCGATTATGATACTCTAGTAGTTCGACAGTGATATTAGAGTGGCTCTATTGGGATACTCTCTGGGCTCCATTGTGACACTCTCTGGGCTCTCTTGTGACACTAGCGGCTCAATTGGGACACAACGGTGTTTCTATGATGACAGTAGAGTGGCTCTATTGTGACACTAGTCGCTCTATTGTGACACTAACATGGCTCTATTGTGACACCATGGTGGCTCTATTGTGACATGAAGGAGCTGTATTGTGACACCGCATGGGCGCTATTATGACACTAGCGGCCCTGTTGCTACACAACAGTGTTTGTCTTTTGACAGTCTAGTGGCTCTATTGTTACACCAGCGGCACTATAGTGACACATTGGTGGCTGTATTGTGGCAGTATAACAGCAGTCGAATTTTTGTACCAGCGACTCTATTGTGACAGTCTAGTGGCTCTATTGTTTCAGTGGCGGCACTATTGTGACACATTGGTGGTTGTTGTGGCAGTATAACAGCAGTCTAATTTTTGTACCAGTGACTCTATTGTGACAGTAGAGTGGCCCGATTGTTTCAGTGGCGGCACTTTTGTGACACTTTGGTGGCTTTATTGTGGCAGTATAACAGCAGTCTAATTTTTGTACCAGTGACTCTATTGTGACAGAATAGTGGCTCTATTGTGACACCATGCTGGCTGTATTGTGACATAATAGTGGCTCACTTGTGACACTAGTGGCTCTCTTGTAAAATTACCGTGGCTCATTTGTGATATTACAGTGTCTATTGTGACCCTATAGCTGCTGTATTGTGACACAATAGTTGCTCTATTGTTACACTATAGTTGCTCTCCTGTGACACTAGAATCACTCCATTGTGACCCCATAGTGGCTCTATTGTGAGCCTAGAGTGGCTCTATTGTGACACAATAATGGCTCTGCTGGGACACTCTAGTGGAACTGCTGTGACACGAGTGACTATTGTGATGCTATAGTGGTTTGACAGTGATATTAAAGTGGCTCTCTTACGTCGCTCTACGGGCTCCATTGTGACACTCTCTGGGCTCTCTTGTGACACTAGCGGCTCAATTGGGACACAACGGTGTTTCTATGATGAGAGTAGAGTGGCTCTATTGTGACACTAGTCGCTCTATTGCGACACTAACGTGGCTTTATTGTGACACCATGGTGGCTCTATTGTGAAATAAAGGAGATCTATTTTGACACCCTTGATGCACTATTATGACCCAAGTGGCTCTGTTGTGACACAACAGTGTTTCTCTTTTGACAGTCTAGTGGCTCTATTGTTTCAGTGGCGGCACCATTATGGCACAATTGTGGCTCTATTGTGGCAGTATAATGGCTATCTAATTGTTGCACTAGTGGCTCTTTTGTGCCACTAGAGTTGCTTTCTTGTGACACAATAGTGGCTGTACTGTGACACAATATTGGCTCTATTTTGACACCATTGTAGCTGAATTATGACATTAGAGAGGCTCTATTTTTACACTAGCGGCGCTATTGTGGCACAGTGTTGGCTGCATTGTGGAGCTTCAGTACCTGTATTGTGACACTAGTGGCTCACTTGTGACATTAGAGTGGCTCTCTTGTGAGAATACAGTGGCTCCCTTGTGACACTATAGCTGCTGTATTGTGACACGCTAGTTGCTCTCTTGTGACTATAGAGTGACTCCATTGTGACCCTCTAGTGGCTCTATTGTGACACAATTGTGACTCTCTACTGTGGCACTATAGGTGTTTCATTGTGATACAATAATGACTTTCTCGTGACACTAGAGTGGATGTACTGTGACACTATAGAGGAGCTATTGTGACAGTATAGTGGCTCTATTGTGAGCCTAGAGCGGCCCTATTGTGACACAATAATGGCTCTGCTGGGACACTCGGGTTGAACTGTTCTGTCACTAGTGATTCCATTATGATACTCTAGTAGTTCGACAGTGATATTAGAGTGGCTCTATTGGGACACTCTCTGGGCTCCATTGTGACAGTCTCTGGGCTCTCTTGTGACACTAGCGGCTCAATTCTGACACAAGGGTGTTTCTATGATGACAGTAGAGTGGCTCTATAGTGACACGATGGTGGCTCTATTGTGACATAAAGGAGCTGTACTGTGACACCGCATGGGCCCTATTATGACCCTAGCGGGTCTGTTGTGACACAACAGTGTTTGTCTTTTGACAGTCTAGTGGCTCTATTGTTTCAGTGGCGGCACTATAGTGACACATTGGTGGCGGTATTGTGGCAGTATAATGGCAGTGTAATTTTTGTACCAGTGACTCTATTGTGACAGATAAGTGGCTCTATTGTGACACCATGCTGGCTGTATTGTGACATAATAGTGGCTCACTTGTGACACTAGCGGCTCTATTGTAAAATTACCGTGGCTGACTTGTGATATTACAGTGTCTATTGTGACCCTATAGCTGCTGTATTGTGACACAATAGTTGCTCTATTGTTACACTATAGTTGCTCTCTTGTGACACTAGAATCACTCCATTGTGACCCCATAGTGGCTCTACTTGTGAGCCTAGAGTGGCTCTATTGTGACACAATAATGCCTCTGCTGGGACACTCTAGTGGAACTGCTGTGACACGAGTGACTCTATTGTGATGCTAGTGTGGTTTGAAAGTGATATTAAAGTGGCTCTATTGGGACACTCTCTGGGCTCCATTGGGACACTCTCTGGGCTCTCTTGTGACACTAGTTGCTCAATTGGGACACAACGGTGTCTCTATGATGACTGTAGAGTGGCTCTATTGTGACACTAGTCGCTCTACTGTGACACTAACGTGGCTCTATGGTGACACCATGGTGGCTCTATTGTTATATAAAGGAGCGGTATTGTGACACCTCATGGGCCCTATTATGACCCAAGTGGCTCTGTTTTGACACAACAGTGTTTCTCTTTTGACAGTCTCGTGGCTCCATTTTTTCAGTGGTGGCACTGTTGTGACACATTGGTGGCTGTATTGTGGCAGTATAACGGCAGTCTAATTTTTGTACCAGTGACTCTGTTGTGACAGAATAGTGGTTCTATTGTTACACCATGCTGGCTGTATTGTGACATAATAGTGGCTCACTTGTGACACTAGCGGCTCTCTTGTAAAATTACCGTGGCTGACTTGTGATATTACAGTGTCTATTGTGACCCTATAGCTGCTGTATTGTGACACAATAGTTGCTCTATTGTTACACTATAGTTGCTCTCTTGTGACACTAGAATCACTCCATTGTGACCCCAAAATGGCCCTATTGTGAGCCTAGACTGGCTCTATTGTGACACAATAATGGCTCTGCAGGGACACTCTAGTGGAACTGCTGTGACACGAGTGACTCTATTGTGATGCTAGAGTCCTTTCACAGTGATATTAAAGTGGCTCTCTTACGTCACTCTAGGGGCCCCATTGTGTCACTCTCTGGGCTCTCTTGTGACACTAGTGGCTCAATTGGGACACAATGGTGTTTCTGACAGTAGAGTGGCTCTATTGTGACACTAGTCACTCTACTGTGACAGTAACGTGGAACTATTGTGACACCATGGTGGCTCTATTGTGACATAAAGGTGCTCTATTGTGACACCCTTGATGCACTATTATGACCCAAGTGGCTCTGTTGTGACACAACAGTGTTTCTCTTTTGACAGTCGAGTGGCTCTATTGTTTCAGTGGCGGCACTATTGTGACACAATAGTGGCTGTATTGTGGCAGTATAATGGCTATCTAATTGTTGCATTAGTGGCTCTTTTGTCCCACTAGAGTTGCTTTCTTGTGACACAATAGTGGCTGTACTGTGAGACAATATTGGCTCTATTTTGACACCATTGTAGCTGAATTGTGACATTAGAGTGGCTCTATTGTTACACTAGCGGCACTGTTGTGGCACAGTGGTGGCTGCATTGTGGAGCTTCAGTACCTCTATTGTGACACTAGTGGCTCACTTGTGACATTAGAGTGGCTCTCTTGTGAGAATACAGTGGCTCCCTTGTGACACTATAGCTGCTGTATTGTGACACGCTAGTTGCTCTCTTGTGACTATAGAGTGACTCCATTGTGACCCTCTAGTGGCTCTATTGTGACACAATTGTGACTCTCTACTGTGGCACTATAGATGTTTCATTGTGATACAATAATGACTTTCTCGTGACACTAGAGTGGATGTACTGTGACACTATAGAGGAGCTATTGTGACAGTATAGTGGCTCTATTGTGAGCCTAGAGTGGCCCTATTGTGACACAATAATGGCTCTGCTGCAACACTCGGGTGGAACTGTTGTGACACTAGTGATTCCATTATGATACTCTAGTAGTTCGAGAGTGATATTAGAGTGGCTCTATTGGGACACTTTCTGGGCCCCACTGTGACACTCTCTGGGCTCTCTTGTGACACTAGCGGCTCAATTGGGACACAACGGTGTTTCTATGATGACAGTAGAGTGGCTCTATTGTGACACTAGTCGCTCTACTGTGACACTAACGTGGTTCTATTGAGACACCATGGTGGCTCTATTGTGACATAAAGGTGCTCGATTGTGACACCCTTGATGCACTATTATGACCCAAGAGGCTCTGTTGTGACACAAAGTGATTCTCTTTTGAAAGTCTAGTGGCTCCATTGTTTCAGTGGCGGAAGTATTGTGACACAATAGTGGCTGTATTGTGGCAGTATAATGGCTATCTAATTACTGCACTAGTGGCTCTTTTGTGCCACTAGAGTTGCTTTCTTGTGACACAATAGTGGCTGTATTGTGACACAATATTGGCTCTATTTTGACACCATTGTAGCTGAATTGTGACATTGAGTGGCTCTATTGTTACACTAGCGGCACTATTGTGGCACAGTGGTGGCTGCATTGTGGAGCTTCAGTACCTCTATTGTGACACTAGTGGCTCACTTGTGACATTAGAGTGGCTCTCTTGTGAGAATACAGTGGCTCCCTTGTGACACTATAGCTGCTGTATTGTGACACGCTAGTTGCTCTCTTGTGACTATAGAGTGACTCCATTGTGACCCTCTAGTGGCTCTATTGTGACACAATTGTGACTCTCTACTGTGGCACTATAGGTGTTTCATTGTGATACAATAATGACTTTCTTGTGACACTAGAGTGGATGTACTGTGACACTATAGAGGAGCTATTGTGACAGTATAGTGGCTCTATTGTGGGCCTAGAGTGGCCCTATTGTGACACAATAATGGGTCTGCTGGGACACTCGGGTGGAACTGTTGCGACACTAGTGATTCCATTATGATACTCTAGTAGTTCGACAGTGATATTAGAGTGGCTCTATTGGGACACTCTCTGGGCTCCATTGTGCCAGTCTCTGGGCTCCATTGTGACACTCTCTGAGCTCTCTTGTGACACTAGCGGCTCAATTGGGACACAATGGTGTTTCTATGATGACAGTAGAGTGGCTCTATTGAGACAGTAGTCTCTCTACTGTGACACTAATGTGGCCCTATGGTGACACCATGGTGGCTCTATTGTGACATAAAGGTGCTCGATTGTGACACCCTTGATGCACAATTATGACCCAAGTGGCTCTGTTGTGACACAACACGGTTTCTCTTTTGACAGTCTTGTGGCTCTATTGTTTCAGTGGCGGCACTATTGTGACACATTGGTGGCTGTATTGTGGCAGTATAATGGCTATCTAATTGTTGCACTAGGGGCTCTTTTGTGCCACTAGAGTGGCTTTCTTATGCCACTAGACCTACTTTCTTGTGACACAATTTTGGGTCTATTTTGACGCCATTGTAGCTGAATTGTGACATTCGAGTGGCTCTATTGTTACACTTGCGGTACTGTTGTGGCAGAGTGGTGGTGCATTGTGGAGCTTCAGTACCTCTATTGTGACACTAGTGCCTCACTTGTGACATTCGAGTGGCTCTCTTGTGAGAATACAGTGGCTCCCTTGTGACACTATAGCTGCTGTATTGTGACACAATAGTTGCTCTTATGTGACTATAGTGTGACTCCATTGTGACCCTCTAGTGGCTCTATTGTGACACAATTGTGACTCTCTACTGTGGCACTATGGATGTTTCATTGTGATACAATAATGACTTTCTCGTGACACTAGAGTGGATGTACTGTGACACGATAGAGGAGCTACTGTGACAGTATAGTGGCTCTATTGTGAGCCTAGAGTGGCCCTATTGTGCCACAATAATGGCTCTGCTGGGACACTCGGGAGGAACTGTTGTGACACTAGTGATTCGATTATGATACTCTAGTAGTTCGACAGTGATATTAGAGTGGCTCTATTGGGACACTCTCTGGGCTCCATTGTGACACTCTCTGGGCTCTCTTGTGACAGTAGCAGCTCAATTGGGACACAACGGTGTTTGTATGATGACAGTAGAGTGGCTCTATTGTGACACCATAGTGGCTATATTGTGACATAAAGGAGCGGTATAATGACACTGCATGGTCCCTATTATGACCCTAGCAGCTCAGCAGTGACTCAGCAGTGTTTGTCTTTTGACAGTCTAGTGGGTCTATTGTTTCAGTGGCGGCACTATAGTGACACATTGGTGGCGGTATTGTGGCAGTATAATGGCAGTGTAATTTTTGTACCAGTGACTCTATTGTGACAGATAAGTGGCTCTATTGTGACACCATGCTGGCTGTATTGTGATATAATAGTGGCTCACTTGTGACACTAGCGGCTCTATTGTAAAATTACCGTGGCTCACTTGTGATATTACAGTGTCTATTGTGACCCTATAGCTGCTGTATTGTGACACAATAGTTGCTCTATTGTTACACTATAGTTGCTCTCTTGTGACACTAGAATCACTCCATTGTGACCCTATAGTGGCTCTACTCTGCGCCTAGAGTGGCTTTATTGTGACACAATAATGCCTCTGCTGGGACACTCTAGTGGAACTGCTGTGACACGAGTGACTCTATTGTGATGCTCTAGTGGTTTGAAAGTGATATTAAAGTGGCTCTATTGGGACACTCTCTGGGCTCCATTGGGACACTCTCTGGGCTCTCTTGTGACACTAGTTGCTCAATTGGGACACAACGGTGTCTCTATGATGACTGTAGAGTGGCTCTATTGTGACACTAGTCGCTCTACTGTGACACTAACGTGGCTCTATGGTGACACCATGGTGGCTCTATTGTTATATAAAGGAGCGGTATTGTGACACCTCATGGGCCCTATTATGACCCAAGTGGCTCTGTTTTGACACAACAGTGTTTCTCTTTTGACAGTCTCGTGGCTCCATTTTTTCAGTGGTGGCACTGTTGTGACACATTGGTGGCTGTATTGTGGCAGTATAACGGCAGTCTAATTTTTGTACCAGTGACTCTGTTGCGACAGAATAGTGGTTCTATTGTTACACCATGCTGGCTGTATTGTGACATAATAGTGGCTCACTTGTGACACTAGCGGCTCTCTTGTAAAATTACCGTGGCTGACTTGTGATATTACAGTGTCTATTGTGACCCTATAGCTGCTGTATTGTGACACAATAGTTGCTCTATTGTTACACTATAGTTGCTCTCTTGTGACACTAGAATCACTCCATTGTGACCCCAAAATGGCCCTATTGTGAGCCTAGACTGGCTCTATTGTGACACAATAATGGCTCTGCAGGGACACTCTAGTGGAACTGCTGTGACACGAGTGACTCTATTGTGATGCTAGAGTCCTTTCACAGTGATATTAAAGTGGCTCTCTTACGTCACTCTAGGGGCCCCATTGTGTCACTCTCTGGGCTCTCTTGTGACACTAGTGGCTCAATTGGGACACAATGGTGTTTCTGACAGTAGAGTGGCTCTATTGTGACACTAGTCACTCTACTGTGACAGTAACGTGGAACTATTGTGACACCATGGTGGCTCTATTGTGACATAAAGGTGCTCGATTGTGACACCCTTGATGCACAATTATGACCCAAGTGGCTCTGTTGTGACACAACACGGTTTCTCTTTTGACAGTCTTGTGGCTCTATTTTTCAGTGGCGGCACTATTGTGACACAATAGTGGCTGTATTGTGGCAGTATAATGGCTATCTAATTGTTGCATTAGTGGCTCTTTTGTCCC